>OY970824.1:37397526-37410026 GCA_963853835.1 Calendula officinalis
CGCAGAGTACTCTTAGTAACAAAATACTTAGCAGCAACAAACTTTCAAGTTTTTGAAAACCCAGCTTATGATATGGGAGACCAACGACCACCAAAGCCGCCACAAGAGCAGCCCATGTGGAATACTAGGCAGACAGCACCAACTGCTCCTACTCCATCCATCACAGTTCCCGAATTGAATAATATCAATATCGAGATTAAAGGACAATTCCTTAGTATAGTGCGGGATCTAAACTTCGATGGCAGATTATGCAATGATCCCACCCGACATCTCGAAAATTTTCTGGAAATCTGTGAGCTGTTCAAACAACGAGACGTATCGTTGGATGCTATGAGATTGAGATTGTTTCCTTTCAGTTTAACTAGGGATGCCAGGGATTGGATTAAATCCTTAGATCCAGGCTCTATTATGACTTGGGATGAACTCCGAAGCCGTTTTATTACCTGTTATTTTTCACCAGCTAAGGCTGATAAACTGAAAACTGACATTATGGCCTTTATGCAGGATTCAGGAGAAAAGATAACGGAAGCTTGGGAGTGGTTGAAAGGTTTATTGAGGAAATGTCCCAACCACGGTTTCGAGAAGAACAACTTTATACACATATTCTACAGGGGATTGGAACACTCATCTCGTCCCCTCCTTGATTCCTCAAGTGGTGGGTTAATCATGTATAAAACCCCAACTCAAGCCTACCAACTTCTTGAAGACATCTCAATGAACAATCTGGAATGGACATCTGACAGACGAGTCGGACAGAATCAGGCATCCTTAAAGGCGGTTGATGATCGACAACATGATGAAGTGGCCGCAATAAAGAACAACCAACATGTATTTGAGCGTAAATTAGATAAAATAACGAGTTGTCTACATGGAATACAGGTTGGATGTGATATATGTAAAGGGCCACATCTCACAAAGGAATGCCAACGGCATCAACCGATGATGTCTGCAGAAGAAGAGTTGAACTACATCAACAATGGGTACCGAGGTAATTATCAGGGGTACAACAACAATAATCACGGGTATAACAACAACAGAGGTTATACTAATAATAACCAAAACAATAACTACCCCCGAGAAACTCGAACCCCCTAGTTTCCAAAGTGATAATCAGACAATCAACCACCTCGAGAGAATGCTGCAGGTCAAGGGCAAAAATCCTCAATGGAAATTATGCTCGAGAAATATATGGAAAAAAAAGACAAGAAAGCTGAAGAACAAGATCAAATTATCAGAAATCAGCAAGCATCAATTCAAAGCTTAGAGAGGAATATGGGCAGGATGGCCGAAATTTTACAAGAACGTCCTCAAGGCACTTTACCACCCCGTACACAAGATGATCCTAAACAAGGATTCGAGAATGTTAAAGCTATCACTAATCGAAGTGGTAAAACGGTAAGTTCACCTGCATTAAATACTAATGAAAATTCTTGTGATGTACAGGTTAATGAGGAGACTCAAGTTGATGAAGATGAGATAGCTACGGAGAAGATCGAGACTCCAAAAGAACCGGAGAATGTAGAACCAAAGGAGACGCACAAGTCCACTAAACCGGATGCAACGAACTCGTACACACCGAAGGTCCCTTTCCCTCAACAGTTGAGGAAAGAAAAGCTTAAAGAGAAATACGGTAAGTTCGTTGACATGATAAAACAGGTGCGCATTAACGTTCCTTTGGTTGATATGTTAGCAGGTATGTCGAATTATGGGA
Source organism: Calendula officinalis (assembly GCA_963853835.1). NCBI lineage: Eukaryota > Viridiplantae > Streptophyta > Magnoliopsida > Asterales > Asteraceae > Calendula > Calendula officinalis. The sequence continues at coordinate 37,399,238 of OY970824.1, forward strand.
AGTTCATCAAGGACTTGGTTTCTAGCTAGACACTGACTGAGGAGGCGTCGTCAGCAGTACTAAGTGAGGAATGCTCAGCTATCCTCCAACTGAACATGCCTCCAAAGAAAGGCGATCCAGAGAGTTTTATTATCCCTTGTCTTATAGATAACCTACCACCCTGTAAAGCACTAGCGGACTTAGAAGCTAGCATCAATTTAATGCCCTTATCGATGTACCTGAAATTAGGATTACCAGATATTAAACCGACTAGGATGAGTGTTAGGCTAGCAGAGCTGTCATTTAAATACCCGTTAGGCATAGCAGAGAACGTCCCAGTAAAAGTCGATAGGTACATATTTCCTGCTGATTTTGTTATCCTAAATATTCCAGAAGAGCCCAATGTCCCTCTCATCTTAGGGAGACCCTTTCTGAACACTGCCAGTGCCATAATCTTGGTTGCTGATAAACAGCTTAGTCTAGGTGTCGGGAATGACCGAGTTACTTTCTCCATTGAGAAAGTGATGAGGCATACCTCTGCCTCTGATGATACATGCAATTTCGTCGACATTATCGATGTGTGCATGGAGGAGGAAATTACTTCGTTTCTCTACCTAGATTGCGATGACATCACTACCTATGGTGATGTCACTCTAGACTCTCCCGAATCCATCCAAGATCTCTCAGAGCTCGAGGAACTACTTCGCCTTGACGAAGAGGATTCGGAAGAAAATGAAGTAGTTTTTGAGAAATTTGATCCTGACCAAAAACTCCGCATTAAAACATCGTTTGAGGACACTCCATCTCTTGAGCTTAAACCGTTACCAGACCATCTAGAGTCTGCATTCCTTCAAGGAGAATCTGACTTGCCCGTAATCATCTCTTCTACTCTAGCTCCAAATGAAAAAGAATAATTAATAAAAATTTTAAAATCTCACAAAAAAGCCCTAGCTTGGAAAACCGCAGATATTCGGGGTATAAACCCTTCTTTTTGTACACATAAAATTATAATGGAAGATAACTTCCAACCGAGTGTGCAAAGACAAAGGCGTTTAAACCCCAACATGAAAGAAGTCGTGAAGAAGGAAGTTCTTAAACTTCTTGATGCAGGGCTCATCTGTCCCATTTCTAATAGTCCTTGGGTGAGTCCGGTCCAAGTGGTTCCGAAAAAAGGGGGAATGAAAGTTGTGCGTAACGATAAGGACGAACTAGTTCCTACTCGTACTGTCACGGGATGGCGAGTTTGCATCAACTACTGCAAACTCATCGAAGCCACTCGAAAGGATCACTTTCCTTTACCCTGCATCGATCAAATGTTGGAGAGATTGGCCGGGAACAACTTCTATTGTTTCTTGGACGGTTTCTCCGGCTATTTTCAAATCCCGATCGATCCCCAAGATCAGGAAAAGACCACCTTCACATGCCCTTTTGGTACATTTGCGTATCGAAGGATGCCTTTCGGGTTGTGCAACGCTCCTGCAACATTTCAGTGGTGCATGACTGCAATTTTCCAAGACATGATCGAGGACTGTATGGAAGTCTTCATGGACGATTTCTCAGTATTCGGAGATGCCTTCGAACCATGTCTTTCTAGCTTAGAGCGAGTTCTCATTAGGTGCGAAGAATCAAATCTTGTGCTTAATTGGGAAAAGTGTCATTTCATGGTGCGCGAAGGCATCGTGTTAGGTCACACAATTTATGCGAAGGGGATTTAGGTTGATAAATCAAAAATCGATGTCATTGCTAAATTACCTCCCCCTTCGAATGTCAAATATGTGAGAAGTCTCTTGGGTCATGCGGGGTTCTATCGTCGGTTCATCAAGGATTTTTCCAAGATAACCCGACACATGACTCATCTTCTCGAGAAGGATACACCATTCGCGTTCACTCCCGAATGTGTTGAAGCCTTCACTCTTTTAAAGAATCGGCTCACAGAAGCTCCTATCATGGTATCTCCCAATTGGGAGTTGTGCGATGCTAGTGATTTCGCACTCGGTGCAGTTTTAGGTCAGCGTATCAATAATCGTTTTCAACCTATCTATTACGCGAGCGGAACACTCACCGGTGCTCAGGCGAATTACACCACAACTGAAAAGGAACTCCTTGGAGTGGTTTTCGCCTTTGACAAATTCCGTCCGTACCTCGTTTTATCCAAAACAAATTGTCTATACGGATCACTCAGCATTGAAATACTTATTCGCAAAGCAAGATGCAAAACCGCGTCTCATTCGTTGGATTCTTCTTCTACAAGAATTCGACATTGAGATAAAAGATAAAAAAGGAGCGGAGAATCATGCGGCGGATCATCTATCCTGATTAGAGAACCTCATCGTGAGGAGTGCAATGAAGACGGGATTCATGATACTTTCCCTGATGAAGTTATCGAAGCGGTCAATGCGTTACAAGACTCCAACGATCCGTGGTTCGCTGATTTTGCAAATTATTTAGCGGCGGGTGTTCTTGTTACAGGAATGACCCATCAACAAAAAAGGAAGTTCTTTTTCGGATATCAAGCACTACCATTGGGATGCTCCACATCTTTTCCGGGTCGGTCCCGATTTGATGCATAGGCGGTGTGTTGCCGGTGATGAAGCCCATGACATTCTCAACAAATGTCATAAAGGCCCCACCGGTGGACATTTCGGTCCAAACTATACCGCCCGGAAAGTTCTTGATGCGGGTTTCTATTGGCCAACGATCTTCAAAGATGCACAAGAATTGGTCAAAACCTGTGATGCATGCCAAAGAACCGAAAGCATCTCCAAAACGGATGAAATGCCACAACATGGCATCCAAGTTTGTGAGGTCTTCGACATTTGGTGCATTGATTTCATGGGTCCGTTCCCGAGCCCCCAAGGTAATAAATACGTCCTTGTTGCGGGTTGATTACGTCTCAAAATGGGCCGAGGCAAAATCTTTCCAACTAACCATGCCCGAGTCGTAATCAATTTTCTTAAATCTCTTTTCTGCCGATTCGGTTGCCCGAGGGCACTGATTAGTGATCGTGGCACGCATTTTGCCAACCATCTGATGGTGAAAATTCTCCAACGATACGGTGTCCACCGCCGTTTCTCCACCGCATATCATCCACAAACTAGTGGTCAAGTCGAGAACACTAATCGTGCCTTAAATAGGATTCTAGAGAAAACCATAGAGAAAAATCCCAAGTTTTGGTCTCAACGACTTGAAGTTGCTCTTTGGGAATTCCGTACCGCGTACAAAACTCCTATCGTGCTCGAGAGGCGCGAGCGAGAGTCGAGCGGCGCGAGCATCTGATCCGAGAAACCTTCCAGACCTTGTCGAGCGGTGTGACAACTCGATATTTCCGGTATGTAATTTCATTCATTTCTAGACCTTTCCTTATTTAGCAAGTTTCTACATTTATACATTGTTTATTTTTGGCTTCCAAGCACACAACAAAAACATCTATTTTTACACCATACATTGGTGTTTGACTATTTTAGTCGAGACAACATATTATTTTTCTTATGGTGACATATTTGAGCTAAAACACTTCTTAAAATAGTAACTTTTTATCGGTTACACAATAAACATATTAAACTAATGTAAACATATTACACTCCTAACCCGACACCAAGTCTAGACCGACCATCTAAGTGGCCGGCCTAACCCTTGCTCGTGCCCTCCCTACTTCGGCCGAACCCCTTAAGGGTGAGGTTGACACTTTCCTCTTGATCTTATCCTTATTTTAAATGATTATCTCCATGTTTAAGAGAGTCCTAGTTCTTGTATGACTCTCCTTCCTAAACCCTAATCTTCCCTCATAAAGACCAAACAATCTTAACCCTAATTCCCTTTACCAATTTCGGTCAAGGCACCTACAAGTCCCGAGTTCCGATCGAAGCAAGCAATCCCGAACCCTTGTTTCGTTCGTCTGATCCCATCTTCATCTCCATTCGGTTTCTTGCTTGTTTGATCCAAGGTATGATACCCTAAACCCTTATTTTTCTTTCCTTCTTCGTTGTTCGTGGTATGATTCGAACCCGAGACCATGGCCCTAGGCCATATGGTCTCAGTTAGCCCTAAAACCCGTAGCATACATGCATGCATGCGTACGGTTGTATGCGTGTGTGTGTGCATGTCATTTGCTTGATCATGGTCTTGTTAATCGATTGTTTAATCCTTGATTTGAACCCTAGATTTGTTATTGTTCTAGCCTAAACCCTAGATCTAGCCAAACAACACTTGAAACCTGAACTCTAGCCGGATCTAGAACCAAACCCGAAGGGTTTTGGCCTATTCGGCCAACCCTAGCCAAACCCTAACCCTAGTTGACCAACATGCTTGACTTTTTGACCTAGGTTGACTAGATTGGACCTTCGTTGACCCAAACTTGTGCTAAACCGAACCCTAGACCCGAACTCCAACTCTAGCCGAAATCTAGTGGACCATTGTTGAGTTTTGTGGACTATTTGACGAATGTTGACCTTTAGAATTGGCTAATTTTGACCCATAAGTCAAACCGGGTCAAGGACGGATCTTGACCCAAACCGTGGACCCAAACCCGAATACTTAATCGGGCCAAGGCCCGTACTTGGCCCATTCAATCTATCTTAGTCCATCGGGCCCAAACTTTAGTTGGCCCATTAGTATCCAAGCCCATTTGGACCAAAGCCCAAACCTTTGGCCCATTTATACCCAAACCAAACCCAATTGGGCCAAGCCCAATCCATGGCCCAACTCTATTGGACCCAAGCCCACCTAGTGGTCCATTAAGCCCATTAGGCCCATTAAGCAAAACCCATTTCATTTCATGTCATTTCATTTCAAACCCATTTCATTTCATTTCAAAACCGATTTCATTTCATTTTATATTTAAAGGCCCAATGCATTTCATTGCATATCATTTTATTCCATTAAAGTCCAATAACCCAAGTTCATTCGATGTCACAAAACATAAAACATAACATTAATAGTATATCATATATCTTATATCATAACTAGAATCGCCTGTGTTAGCTTGGTCTAATTAGAAAGTTATATCGTTTAGGAAGCTAGGAAACTTTGAAGGAATCCTCTGTCCTTTCTGTTTCTAAGCTTTGCCCAGGTGAGTTCACAGACCCCTTTTACTTTTTTACTGTTTTATAAACTATTGGGGTGGAAAACGTAAACAAATGCTACTACTTTACTATAACTGTACAACATCTATACATTTTCATTATCGCGTTGGCATGACAAACAATTATTATACCGGAGTAAGGTGCCAGCAATCATTAACTAGTGGATCTAGACCATGGATATGCAGATAGTACTATTGGCTGACACTCATCCTCCCAACATTATTTGATCATTACTTGGTTTATCCAAGACATCTTTCGGGAGTGTATATCAATAAAAGAACGATAACATACTGGAGTTGAAGTGTTGATTGTGGACTTAGAGGTTGGTTTATTAACTCAATGGACTAGCTACGTGTTGGGGATAACGGTCATGCGATGTCAAACATAACAACTTGTTCAACACATTTCCATAAACAAAACTAGCAATTGTAGATTCTTCTACAATTACACTTCACTTTTCATACTTATTTCTCATATCATATGAGTGTTGAACCTTATACTTTTTAGTCATAAACCTATTTTCATAACAAACATTTTGGGTAGCAAACACTTTACTTTTATCATAAACAATAACCATGTGGATTCACTCAACATTATTGTTGACCCTATTATATTTATGTTTTTCCAGGTGATTAGGTGCAGTGGAACTGGAGGATATGAGTAGTGGGAATTGTCGTGAGCCATGAATAAAACATTAAGTTTACGAACAATCATTTCATTTTCAAACAATTTCTATTTTAGGAAACTTGCTATTTTTGGAAACTTTCTATTTTTAGAAAGTGAAACTAATTTTATTTTCGTTATTGCGTGGTTGTTTGCTTACTTATTTTTTGCTATGTTGTCATGAACGTTACACCTCCGTTCTTCAACAAAACATTTTAAATGAAGTTAAATTCATTTTTGGCTGGGTGTGACAAGCGGTGCGAGCGTCCCTGTGCTGTCTGATGCGCATCTAAGACGGGGTTGAGAATTTATTTCTCATTTGGAAACCCTAGTTCTCTCCTACAAGTGCTTATACTTATTTTGAATGGAAAAGGGCATTTGGAGCTAATTTTAGACTCCAAATGACGTGATTCTTCTTCCATTTTGGAAGTTTAAGGTAAATCCCTACCCCTAATAATTTTAAATGGTGTTTTTGGGGGAAAATGGTGAAGTATGCAAACCCTAGATGGAGGGTTTGTTATGGATGATGAAGTAGAAGTGATATAACTTAGATCTACAACATTTTGACAAAGAAAAGGTGTTCATAACATGTATTTGAAGTAAATCTTGATAATTATGAAATTAGAGTTTTGAAAGTCAACTAAATTGGGGGAAAATGATACTAGTAGCTAAGTAGTGGTAAGAGATGTAGTTAATGATGGTATTTGATGTTAAATCTTGTGATGATTTATAAATAGGTTATTGGTTGAAGGATTTGAGGCTTTCAAATCTTGGGAAGTGATATTTGTGTTCAAGGAACACATCTTTTGGATAAGCTTGGCTAAGGTGAGTACATGTGAACTTTAAAACTGAGTACATAGCGGTAAAGAAGTATTTTTATAATTTGTGATTACCAATGTTTAAACTAATTGGTTATGGTTATTATAAACTAGTTGATTTGATTGTGTGAATACTAACTAAGATTAGTATACGGATATATATTGTACGACGACCTTACGACATTGTTGATAGATGTGACATATAGTCACATGTGACGGTTATGACGGGTAGATTGAAATAGGACAGGTACGTGATAGATCGGAGGCGTTCTGGTTATCATAGTATCTTTAAACTGATGGATTGGAGGGATTCCAATCATCCCAACAAAAATGTTGGATCTTGCTATATTGGAGGCTTTCTGATTAGCAAGATAAGATGGGTCACCTTACTTGGACACGGTGACAATGGGGGTTCTACTGAATCGGAGGCATTCCGGTTAGTAGGACAAAATGGGATCTCGTTGGATTGGAGGCGTTTTGATCAACTTGATGGGCCGAATAGGCTATGAATGAATGTGAAAGGGTTACCAAGGAGGTAACTGATGTATGATTGAATGTGTTATGGTTACCGCGAAGGTAACTAAAGTGTATATATATATATATAATTAATATGTGTGATTATTTATATATTATTGTCGGGTCTAAAACCCATGTATCTCACGAGACAATGCAAGGAACTAAAAATTGCTGAACCAAAAATGTTAGGCTTTCATAAACCTATTTCTAATACTCTTGTCTTAAACATTGAATCAACTGATGCTACGACAAGTGAACCTTCTCCTCCCAGTGGGAAAGGAAAAGCTAAGGTGGGACATGCCCAACGAAAGCTTAAGAGAAGTTCACTAATAACACCAAATGATTCCACATGTTTCTATAGGAAAACCTTGTAGGATTAACATGGCGGAACTTGAACCCCACATACCGGATCACTACTGGTCAATGAGATCACGAGAAGAAGAAGATTAAGAACATTACCTTTAGATTGCTAAAGAATGATCCACCTCTACTGCACCACCTGAACACGCTGAAAGACCGCGTTGTACCAACAAAGTATCACACAAGAACTTGTGTGTGTGTGTGTGTGTGTGTTCTTCGTCGAACACCAAACCGAAACCCCAAGGGGTTGTTTGTTCAAGTTCGGCCGAGAGAGGGAGGGAAGGGATTAGGGTTTTGAGTGTGTAGTGTGATTAACCTAAAACCTTTGTCCCTTGGTCCTTATTTATTAGGAACAAAGTTACAATTTAGGTCCTTGGAGTTTAATTATGATTAATCTCATAATTAAACTTCCTCTTGTCACTTTAAACCCGTGAACTTTTACTAGTTAATTAATTAACTTTTAATTAATTGTCCGTTAAATATTTAACTTAATATTTAACCTTCCTCTTAAATAATAACTAACTTATAATTATTTATTCTCTTCTCTATAATTAACTTAACTAGTTAATTATTCCACACAACTTACTATATTCGGTTGTCCATTATTGGGTGTGTAGTGGTGTGACCCTTTAGTGCCTTCTAACATTGGACACGGTGACACGTGTACTTTTTTGTGCACATAAATCCTTCAGACTCCCACTTGTGCAAGTTAAGTATCACTTACTGATCATCGTTGGCCTAAAGCGGTCCCTAACCAGACATTTAGGATAACCACGTTATAAGAACTCTTCCATCCAGAGATAATATTCATAAATGAATAACACTAACAGATTTTTCCTTTCGCATCATGATATTTCTTAATTTGAGTAATAGACATGGAGCAGGGATCTTGTTCTATATACTCGAATTTTCTCGACACTGATTTTGACTTTCTGCAGTAACGGATTACCTAATGATCAAATCACTCTCCGAGCGCGGCCACGCATTTCAGTAGTCTTAATCGTCGAGCGGCCATGAAATATTTCTTCTAGTTAAAGTAGGTGCAAATTCCATCTTGACAATTTACGTTATCTTGCCCATGACTTCCGCTGTCTTAGTCAAGTCCCTTATGATCACCCTTTTACGGTGTGACGTTAGATAAATGCTAAAGATCAGAAGTTGTCGCGTCTCAAACCAAATGTCTCAGGTCAGAGGACATCTACTCGAAATTACTTATGCTTGGGCTCCATGAAGTAATCTCGATCTTTTGGTCACGTCTAATGTTTAGCAAACCTTGCAAACATCTATGAATATTAACTCATGAATCTAGCTCCCACTAAATTCAAGCAACCACGGACATTTAGATACTCAAAACCTTGTGTATCAAGGATAGGTTTAAAACATGTTAAGAATAGATAATGTGAAAATATTACGTAAAACTTTCTATTTCAATCCCACGAAATGTTATTACATAATGTATCGATTTCAAACATATCTATGGATCATAATCAAAATTACTAGCTACCAGTAACTAGGTACTGCATGCCTATAGCGTGTGCATGTTTCTCATGCTTAGGTGCAGCTAGTGGTTTTGTCAACAGGTCAGCAACGTTGTCATCCGTTGGTATTTTCTTAATTATAATATCACATTCTCTAACATACTCACGTATGAGGTGATATTTTCAGCGCACATGCCTGGTCTTTTGATGCTATCTTGGCTCAACAGCTTGCGCTTTTGTTCCACTATTATCACAGAATATTTCGATGGGTCTAGAGATACTGGCAATAACTCTAAGATCCTTGATAAAATTCTTAAGCCACATGGCTTCCTTTCCAGCATCATTTGCGGCAATGTACTCAGCTTCTGTAGTCGAATCTGCTATCGTATCTTGTGTCTGACTCTTCCATGATATAGCTCCTCCGTTTAGTGTGAATTCAAATCCCGATTGAGATTTGTAATCGTCTCTGTCAGTTTGGAAGCTTGCATCTGTGTAACCAGTTACACGCAATTCTTTCATTGAACCTCCAAAGACCAAGAACATTTCTTTCGTCCTTCTCAAATACTTGAGAATGTTCTTGAAAGCCACCCAGTGGGGTTCACCATGATTCTTTTGAAATCTGCTCGTAAGACTTATCGAGTAAGCAATATCGGGCCAGTACATAGCATGGCATACATCATTGATCCAATTACCGAAGCATATGGCACCAAACTCATCCTAGCTATTTCCTTGCTAGATGTAGGACTCTGAGCCTTGCTCAGTGTAATGTCATGTGTCATTGGAATGAGACCTCTCTTGGAATCACTCATACTGAATCTTTTCAGTACTTTGTCAATGTATGTACTTTGACTAAGTCCAATAAGCCGCCTAGATCTATCTTTGTAGATATTTATACCCAGTATAAATGCGGCTTCTCCCAAGTCTTTCATCTGGAAACATTTACCTAACCAGGATTTTACTCCTTGTAATGCTGGTATATCGTTTCCTATGAGCAGAATGTCATCAACATACAAGACTAGGAAGATTACTATGCTCCCACTGAATTTTGTGTAGACACACGCCTCGAACTCACTCTTGACAAAACCAAATTCTTTGACTCTTGTCAAAGTGTAAGTTCCAACTTCTAGATGCTTGCTTTAATCCATAAATGGATTTTAGCAATTTGCATACTTTATCAGGATTCTTTAGATCAGTAAAACCATCTGGTTGTATCATGAATACGTCCTCATTCAACTCCCCATTAAGGAAGGCGGTTTTAACATCCATTTGCCATATCTCAAAGTCGTAATATGCTGATATGGCCATAAGAATTCTAATAGACTTAAGCATAGCGACTGGCGAGTAGGTTTCAGAGTAATCCACACCATGTGTTTGCGTGAAACCCATTCGCGACAAGTCGTGCTTTGTAAGTATGCACTTTCCCATCCATGTCAGTTTTCTTCGTGAAAACCCACTTGCATCCAACAGCTCATGACTGTGGTGGCAAGTCTGATAACACCCAGACTTGTTTGTCATACATGGATTGCATCTCTGCTTGCATAGCCTCGAGCCATCTTTCAGACTCTACACCATCAGCAGCCTCGCGGTAGGTCAATGGTTCTAGTAGACTTCCATCATCTTCATCGATCATGAATCCAAGATACATATCTGGTTCTTGGCGGGTCTACTGGACCTACGAGGGTTGCGTGTTTCTTCTTCCTCAACCGGTGGGTCTGGTTGAGGATCAACAATTCCTTGTTGAACTACTGGTTCGACAGAAGTCGTAGGTGGATCTTCGTTCTCTTCAATTTCTTGAAGTTCTATTTCTTTTCTTGGAGTTTCTGTCCCTAGAAACTTCTCCTCCAAGAAGTCACCTTTCCGAGCAACAAAAAATTTGTTGTCTTCCTGATGATAG